>CAUYLG010012552.1:0-34011 GCA_963573385.1 Cacajao melanocephalus | reverse complement strand
CCAGGTGTGAGGAGTACAGCTGTCATCAAAAACATACAACTTATAGATAAGGCGGGCTCTGGGCGCTTCCTGCAGCTGCATTTCCAGGCTCTGCTCATACCACTTTGCTCGGCCTCTTATCAGCAAAGGCATTTCTGGGTGCCCAGAGTCAGTCTGACCTTGCTTTATACTATAGTTACATAATTGATGGGGAGAAGGTTACTAAAATGAAGAAGCCAAGGTGGAGTCTGTTCAGCTCAAAAAGGCTAACATAAAGCCTGAACAGCTTTTAGCCAGGGAAAAGGAGAGTTAGTTTTAGCTGGCAAAAAGCAGGGTATCACAATGATAATTTTGGATTTTTCTATTTTTCCTGTCATTTGTATCAGCTTTGTCTCATGTATTTTAAAGTTCTGTTGTTAGCTACATATGCACTTAAGATTGTTATGTCTCTTTGGATAAATAACCCTTTATCATTAAGTGATGTCTGTCTTTATCCTATTAATATTTCTCACTCCAGTTTCCACTTTGTCTAGTATTGACGTAATCATTCTGACTTTCTTTTGATTTCTTTTCCATGTTATATATTTTCCTTCTTCTTACTTTTAATGAAGGTACGTCTTTATGTTTAAAATGGGTTACTGATAGTTTATAGTTCAATATGCCATTTTTATTCAACCTGATCTTCTCTATCATTTAATTGGTCTGTCTGGACCAGTTATATTTAATGGACTTATTAATATGGTTGAATGATTTTTTCTAGATATTTCTATTAATTATATGAAATATTTATTTTTAAAATCATTTTTTGCTTTCTTCTGGATTAGTTGTTGCCCTAGAATTTTACATATATGTATAATTTATCTTCAAATCTACCTTAGATTAGTATACTTCACATTTTTCTCTTATTCATTGTGCAATTGTTGTCATGTAATTTTTTTCATATTCCATAAGCACACAATACATTTCTACTATTTTCATTTTAGAGTATGTTACCTTATAAAACAATGATTTTTAAATGGAGGCAATTTTCTCCCCAAGTGACATCTGACAATATCTAGAGAGAGTTTTTGTCGTCACTACTGGGTAGGGTGCTACCGCCACGTATTGGGTAGAGGCCAGGGGTGCTATTAAAAGTCCTGCAACACACGTGACAGCCTCCTACAAAATTATAATCTGGCTCAAAATAGTAATAGTTCTCAGGTTGAGAAACCTCATTTTAGAGCATTTTTTAAACTTTTAAGTTCAGGAGTACATATTAAGGTCTGTTACATAGGTAAGCATGTGTCATAGGAATTTGTTTTATAGATTTCATCACCCAGGTATTAAGCTTAGTACCCAATAGTAATTTATTGATCCTCTCCCTCCTCCAGCCCTCCACTCTTCAATAGGTCCTAGTGTGTGTGGTTCCTCTATGTGTCCATATGTGTTATCATAGTTTTGCTCCCACTCATAAGGAAGAACATGCAGTATTTGGTTTTCTGTTCCCGCATTAGTCTGCTAAGGATAATGGTCTCCAGCTGCATCCATGTCCTGCAAAGAACATAATCTCATTCTTTTTTATGGTTGCATTATATTCCATGGTGTATATGTACCAAATTTTCTTTATCCAGTCTATCACTGATGGGTATTTAGGTTGATTCCATGTCTTTGCTATTGTGAATAGTGCTGCAATGAGCATGTGTCTTTATAATAGAAAGATTTATATTCCTTTGGGTATATAGCCAGTAATGGGATTGCTGGATCAAATGGTACGTCTGGCTTTGGGTCTTTGAGGTATTGTCACACTGTCTTCCACAATGGTTGAACTAATTTACACTCCCACCAACAGTGTATAAATGTTCCTTTTTCTCCACAACCTCACCAGCATCTGTTATTTTTTGACTTTTAGTAATAGCCATTCTGACTGGTGTGAGATGGTATCTCATTGTGGTCTCGATTGCATTTCTCTAATAATCAGTGATGTTGAGCTGTTTTTCTTGTGATTGTTGTCTTCTTTTGAGGAGTGTCCATTCATGCCCTTTGCCCACTTTATAATGGAGTTGCTTTTTTCTTGTACATTTGTTTAAGTTTCTTATAGATGCTGGATATTTGACCTTTATTGGGTGCATAGTTTACAAAATTTTTCTCCCATTCTGTATGTTGTCTGTTCACTCTGCTGATAGTTTCTTTTGCTGTGCAGAAGCTCTTTAGTTTCATTAGATCCCATTTAACAACTTTTGCTTTTGTTGCAATTACTTTTGGCATCTTCATCATGAAATCTTTGCTCCTGCCTATGACCTGAATAGTATTGCCTAAGTTGTCTTCCAGGATTTTTATAGTTTTGGATTTTACATTTAAGGCTTTAATCCATCTAAGTTAAATATTTAATCCATTTACATTAATTTTTGTATATGGTGTAAAGAAGGGTTCCAGTTTCAACCTTCTGCATATGGCTAGCCAGTTATCCCAACAGCATTTATTGAATAGGAAATCCTTTTCCCATTGCTTGTTTTTGTCAGGCTTGTTGAAGATCAGATAGTTGTAGGTGTGTGGTCTTATTTCTGGGGTCTCTATTTTGCTCTGTTGGTTTATGTGGCTGTTCTTATACCAGTACCATGCTGTTCTGGTTACTGTAGCCTTGTAGTATAGTTTGAAGTCAGGTAGCATGATGTCTCCAGGTTTGTTCTTTTTGCTTAGGATTACCTTGGCTATTCAGGCTCTCTCTAGTTCTCTGAAGAATCTCAATGGTAGTTTTTAATGGGAATAGCATTGAGTCTATAAATTGCTTTGGGCAGCACTTGCTTTTAAAGTTTTTATTAAAAATCATTTGACATTTGTTTAATGACTAATGCTAAGGAAAGGTATCTGCATAGCCAGGTGGGTGGTGTGCCCCTGTAGTCCCAGCTACTTGGAAGACTGAGGTGGGGAGATCACCTAGGTCTGGGAGTTTGAGGCCAGCCTGAGCAACAAAGTGAGAGTCCATCTCCAAAAATAAATAAGTAAATAAAAAGATCTATATAAAAAATGTTTACAATATGTAGATAAGGACTGGGGAGTTGCTGGGAAGAGAATCAATCACTACTGGACGTGAGGACTATCAGTCTCCAGTCAGTTCTGTAAACCGATTCCGATGATTAAGAATTTCTGTTCAAGTCATCAAGTATTTACTGATTACATACCATAGTCTCTGCAAAGTCTTTGTAAAATAACCTATTCTGTTTAGCTGTAGAGTACTCTTGAGCCATGGAGAAGGTAGATCTGGACATGGAGGTAATTTTGCATGTTTTTCAGTAGAACATCACTACAAAATAATTTTTCCTCATATTTTTTTTTATTGTACAGTTTATTCAAGTGAGTTATTTAATACAACTAGTTCATACACATAGGAGTTATTGTTGACAAATAATTGGTGGAAATGATATTAAATAACAAACAATTATTTTCATAAGTTTCCTCTGCTTCATTAATTTTATTATTGTGAGAGACCATTTCACTGGATATCAGCATACAGGACTTTGTGTCACAATATGAGCTTGGCAATCATAAGAGATTACTCACAATTCTCCACGTTTCTGTATTTTCATCGAAAAAACTCCAAAAAGTTTTTATATGAATAAATCATAGCACCTTATTCATATTGAAATTCAACAGTTCTTAGTTCAAGTCTCCCTCGAGAAAGCTTCACTGTGTTTTCAATGCAGATTAGTAAAGATAAGATCTTGACTCGTAGGTGAGCGGGTGGAATTTATTTCAAATATGGGGGCTCTCCAATGCTCACACACCAAATTCATTTACATATTGCCAAAAGCCAGAGGAGATTTGTGATAAGTTGCAAAAATAGCTACAAATTCTTTGTAGCCCATTCTGTCAAGAAATGCAGTCTATTAACCCACTTCTTGATGTGAGGTAGTACTATGACTTGCTTTGAATAATAGAATGTGGTAGAAGTGATGTTGTGAGTTTTAAGTTTCAGCTCAAAACACCTGCTGTTTCTATCTTGCACAAGGGAGCTTTCCAGCACCTGTGATAAGCCTCAGCCAGCCTGCTGAATAATGAGCCCACATGGATAGAGAGAGGCCCCCTATCCCTGCCAAACCTATTGATGCTACACAGATGTGAGGGAGGCCACCTGAGAAAAGCTGAACCTGCCCAGCACATAAAGACCTCCCAGGTGGGTCTAACACAACTTTCTGTCTTACAGGATCATGAGGAGATAAAACATTATTTGAAGTTATGAAGTTTTGGAGTACTTTGTTACATAGAAAACTCTGACAGATAACAGTCTTCAAAGAAATTCTGCTTTTCAGCAAGGTCTTAGTGCTTCTGTGACTCACAGGCTCCCACATGCCTGGAGTGCCACAGGGAGAAGGTTAAATGAATAAGGAAAAATTGATAGGCTTTCCCAGCCCAAGGCATGATGTTATTATCATTATCATTATGAATATTTGTCTTTATATAGCAGCTTCCACTCAGGAACAGTTGCTATGTGTCAGACACTGGACTGTATTTAACTTTACAATTTGTACTCATCTATCATTTCATTTTACTACATTAGCCATCATCTAATAATTTTTCTTCTGGTTTATAGAAAATAACCTTAAGGCTCGGGTATTTTGAGTGGGTGGCCAAGGTGATGCAGCTGATAAAATAAAAAGCAGCATGGAATACATGTTTATCTGATTACAAAATCTATATTTTTTTTACCTTGATACTCTAGACTCTGTTATGCTTGTGAATCACCTTTAACTACTGCAAGATAGAAGTTGTGGCCTTCAGAGTAAAACTTCACTGGTGCGTAAAGTCAGGCTAAAAGAATTTGAAAAGACACAGAGTCTTAGAGAATGTTATAACTGTTTATTAGAACTAACACAAATCCTACCTAATTTCTTAGAGGGCTCTTAACGAGGTTAATTGTAATGGCACATCCCTTTGCTATTTTAGTTATGAATCAATGGCATGTCAATAAGTGCTTTCTAAGAAAATTGTTGGACAAAATACTATTTTGAACTCCAAATTTTATTCCCACTATAAATGTATGAAGAGGATCATTTCTCTTTCTACAAGAAAAGGTAACAAATTAGCTTTTGTTAAAATGGTATACTATTCTTCTGAGTTTCATTTACTTATTATTTTACCTTACATTAAAATTATGACCTGAAGACAGAAGCAACTGGAACAAGGTCCACTGTGCTATGGCTGAGTGAAGCAGGAAGAGGAGAGAGACAAAACTAGGTTAAAGACAGGAAGGGCATCTATTACCTCCTCAATGACTTTGCCTTGCTATTATCTCCTCAATGACTTTGCCTTGTTTGGACTTTCCCTTCACCCCACAGGATGTGACATCTGAAATAGCACCCTCAACTTCCCATCCAAGATACAATCCTAATCCCACATTTAACACCCTAACTTCTTAACTGGAGTTGAATTATTTAAACTATAATGTTAATAGGTGAAATTCTGGAGTACCATCCCAAAACATTTTATTCATTTGCCAAAATCCTAAGGAATTTCCATGAGATACAAAGCAGGTAAGTCTGGATACAGGAAAAAAGATAAAAACATGCTATTCACTACACAGCAAGAAAGATATTGAATGGTAAAGGGAGCGCATCTCAAAAGGGACTTCAAAAACCCTCTTCATTCACAATGGCAGGAGCTAGAAAAAGTAAAGCCACCTATAGGGTCAAATATTTCTCCTAATCATGCTAAGGCACTGGATTCTGAATCCACACAGAAGGAGACCCTCACCCATCACTCCTCACAAGGACCCAAGGCTTGCCCCATAGCATTGCATCTGTGCTACTTACCAGCTGTGTGACCCTGGAAAAAGACTTTCAACTCTCTGGGCTTTAATGTCCTCCATGGAAAATGAAAAGGATATTATAATATGACAAGTATATGTAAGGAGTCCTAGGACTTTTTCTTTCCAAGTGTAGTATATGTACATTCCTCAAAACTACCTAAGGAGTTACCATCAATGCCTCCAGCCAAAGACCGGAAGGAGCATACCCTTGAATGAACAAGTCGGCTTTATTGTTTATTGCAATGATGGATAAAACTCACCATGGGGAATCATGCAGCCCCTGAGTAAGAGATTGTTGGAACCAAAGAAGTAGAACCAGGAGAATACATACATTAATAAATGATGCAAGGAATTAATTGTTGCAACTGTGGGGGTGGGCTAGGCCAGTCCAAGATCCACTGGGAGGTGGTTGTCAGGAAGGGAAGGCTGGAACTGTCAGCACAGGCTGACTCGATGTCCAGAGGGGAATTTCTGTTTACTCAGAGAAATTTCAGCTCTGCTCTTAAGGCTTTTCAATAGCTTAGATTAAGCTCACCCAGTTTTCCTAGGATAAATTCTTAACATCGACTGATTATGAATTTCAATGACATCTACACAATATCTTCACACCAACATCTAGATTATGAGTGTTTGATTGAATAACGGGATCACAGTCTAGCTGACATGTAAAATTGACCATTAATCAATTGTAAGGTTCGTGCTTGTTTTAGGTGATTTTGGGGAGGATTCAAGAAAGAGGGATGTTGCTTTTAATTGGATTCTGACAGAAAGTGGAGGGTTGGGGTGGCAATGCTATGATTGGGTAGGTTCATAAATCCTACCTAGAGGGAGGAAAGACTATCCTGAGGCTACAGATGTAATTAGTAAAGATGTAACAATCACTGCCGAGAGACATGTGCCTGGTTATTTTTGTGATTTGGACAATATTCATGTTTTGTCTGGCTTCAGACATGATGACTGAGCATTCTGGTGTTCCGTCTCCATCCATCGTGCTCACAGAGTACCTGTCTGATTCTGATGTTCTACGGAATCCTTTATCTTCAACAGGAGAACCAAAACCACCTAGGAGTGCAAGGCTAGCTCCTAGAAACCCCAAGGCCTTTTTAATTGCATCCAGGCAGCTCTCAGGGGTGAGAACATTTTTTTTTTGTTTCACCTTTTTTTTTTTTTACAGTCTCTGCCACTGGGAAGTAAAGCATAGTGCTGAGAATCTCAGAAGGCCGTTTATCAAGGACAGAGTGATTCTAAATAGAACTTCCATTAACTCACGGTTTCTACCACATATGGAAAATATATTCACCTGAAGAAAATAACAGATTTCCTTCTAATGACTAACTTTAGCTCAATCTCTAGTACCTTGCAAGTGGTAGGATAACAAATTTTAAAAGATCTGGTAGTTTAAGACAAGAAAACCATTTCTCTAAGTCAATGCAATTCTTATTATTCTCCTGTTAACTTTTGACTTGACATTCTAAATTTAAAAAAAAATTCTCAGAATAATTGAGCCAACCAAACCTCTTTTTTTTTTTTTTTTTTGGTGAGACCAGTCTGACTCTGTCACCCAGAGGCTGGAGTGCAGTGGCATGATCTTTGCTCACTGCAACCTGCATCTCCCAGGTTCAAGCAATTCTCCTGCCTCAGCCTCCTAAGTAGCTGGGACTACAGGCTTGTGCCACCATGCCCCGCTGATTTTTTTTTTTTTTTTGTATTTTTAGTAGAGACGGGGTTTCCCCATGTTAGCCAGGATGGACTCAATCTCCTGACTTCGTGATCCACCTGCTTCGGCCTCCCAAAATGCTGGGATTACAGTCTTTAGCCACCATTCTGGTCCAGTCAAAGCTTTTAAATGTAATCAATGTCCCTAAATTTCCTTTAAACATACTCAAACAGCACCAAAACACAGAACATAAGGATTACTCAATGCAAAGAAAAACTGTACAAAATTTCATACAGTTACTGCAGAGAGCACCATCTGACATTATAACCTCTTTTTATTGCCCTGGCCAAAAACACCTGAATCTTTTGAGAGCTTGAGAAGAACTTACCCAGCTGGATTTATACAAAGTAGAAAAGGCAAAGGTATTGCTTGCCTACCATCAGCAGAGATCACTAGGTAGGTGGGGTCAACTTAGTATTTGGAGAATTCCATGTGCACTGTGGAAGCAAAAAGAAAAACAGCTGACCCACATACAGAAGCCAGAGAAAGAGGAGGGAATGGGGACTGCCAGGGAGGGAAATCAACTCAGGGAAAAATTCCTGGAGGCTGTAACCCAGAAAATCCTGAAGGATGCCATGTAATTAATGACCTCATCTGTCCATGAGGCTGCTCAGAAATGCCCACCCCTCTTGCCACTGGCAGACATGCACACACCAGAGAAGATTCCAATTTAGCATCCTCCCTCTATTCACAGAACATTTCCTCAAGTCCACTCTGAGTGGAGGCTGCATCACAACCAGGGGATTTCCCTGTCTTCTTTCAGGGCTGTTAATACAAACTCTTCAACTAGTAACAGAGGTGTCACCACTGGGGATTTTTCTAATTGGCCGAAAGCTGATCTGGCAGGGTTTGGTTTGGGTGTCTTCAGATTTCCTTGTCTGGAGGTCCTCACAGTTACTCTACAATTCAGAACAGCAACCGTTGAGGCTGCCTTGGGAAGAGGATGATCCTAAACAAAGCTCTGATGCTGGGGGCCCTCGCCCTGACCACTGTGATGAGCCCCTGTGGAGGTGAAGACATTGTGGGTGAGTGCATGGGTGAGGGATATTTTCTGGAGCTGAAAAACAGGAAATTGAACGAATGGAGAGAAAACAGTTTGCAGAGAAATTGTAGAGATTTCCCAAGGACCCCTTCAGTATTAAGAGATTTAAAAATTATGGCTGTTTTCCCTTCAGGAAACCAGAGTCCCAGCCTACTCTATTTGTTATCTATGCTGTTGGCGTTCTCACTAAGGATGCTATTCTATTTATATCATATTCAGTGACGATAGCCTGGGGGTCTCTATGTCATTCCATCATGATTGCCTCAAAAATTAGTGAGGTTTCCATATGTGGAGAATTTTTTATTACCAAAAATTTGTGAAGTGTCACTCTCAAATTTCTCTGAACAACTTTTGAAGCTTTTCACATGTCTCCTGTAGCAGAACTTGGGGTAAATAGTTCCATTAATTATATACTCTATAGATATTAAGAAGGATGCCCTTTTCTTTTTCTCTGAGTTACTCACATTTCCACATAGGAACTGGCACAGGTGAGGAGTGGGTAGAGGAGTCCAGCAGGCTGAATGCCTTCAACAGTCATCTCACCGCATGGTCCTCACTTACTTTCAGCTGCCTCATAAGTGTCACCTCACAAATAATCAAATAAAATGGGCATGTAGATAAGCTTTGTAAATAGTGAAAACATGAATGTCAATTTTTTTACATATTTCTAGTAGGTATAGCTTCACATTTCTTTTCTTTAGCAAAATAAGGAATCTTTTTATTTTAAAATTGAGAATTTATGATAGAAAAACTTGGTAAATTAAATCATGTAATTCTTAAATTATCAACTCAAATTACCTGTTCTTCACCTCATCTAATAAAGTCCTATAAAAAGAAACGTGGGCCAGACATGGTGGCTCACATCTGTAATCCCAGCATTTTGGGAGGCTGAGGCAGGAGGATCATTTGAGCCCAGGAGTTTGAGACCAGCCTGGGCAACATAGCAAGACCTCAACTCTACAAAAAAAAATAAATAAAAATAAGCCATGCATAGTGCTGTATACCTGTGGTCCCAGCTACTCAGAAGGCTGCAGTGGAAGGACTGCTTTAAGTCTAGGAGGTGGAGGCTGCAGTGAGCCTTTATGGCACCACTGCACTCTAGCCTGGGTGACAGAGAGATACCCTGTCTCAGAAAGAGGAAAGAAAGAGAGAAAGGAAAGAAAGAAAGACAGAAAGGAAGAAAGATGGAAGAAAGGAAGAAAGAAGGAAGGAAGGAAGGAGAAAGAAAGAGAAAGAAAGAAAGAGGAAGGAAGGAAGGAGAGAGAGGGAGGGAGGGAGGGAGAGGGAGGGAGGGAAGGACAGAGGGAGGGGAAGGAAGGAAGCACAGATTAATTATTTGGTCTTTTGTCGTCCATCTCTTGCCACCTCTCTTCATGCATTCCTTTCTCCCTTTGCCCTTTCAGGATCCATCTCTGACTCTCTGCTCCTTTATAATCATGGACAGTGGGTTTGTAAAACAAAAGTTGAAAAGTCTGATAGTTAAAAGGGGAATTGAACAGGAAGCTACTCTAAACTTCCACAACCTTATTTACCGTGGCTGCTCCACTGATCACCTGCTTCTCCAGAGCTCTTGGCTTCTTTGTTCCAAATTTCCTTTCTTCAACCTCCCACCAGAGTGCCCTGGGCAGGCTCGGCTCATCCATTAGGCACAGCGTGGGCAGTGCAGGGAACCCTCCATCCTGTAAAGCTACAAGAGAATGTTTTAACTCCTTTTAAAGTTAGAAGAAAAAGAAATTTCAGAGCCTAAGAAAATTTTTTAACTTCTAATTCAGCCTGAATTATATTGTTTTATACCAATTCAGTCATAAAATATAATTTTCCATATTTTTATGGAGGAAGGGACCCACAAAAACAAGAGTGCTCGGGGCTCACAAGTCAGAACGCAGCCCTGGTCATAGCTGATCCTGGCCTTCATATGGTTCTGCTACCTGTGTGCCTGTCAGTCTTCCCCAAAATCTATGAGGTCCTCTAATATAGCAACTGTCATTTAATACACATGTTTGAGCACACAGTGAACTAAGTTTTAAGGATTCAAAGATGAAAAGTCATGCTGTCTTCCCTGTAGAGGGTGCAGACTAGTGATGGAAACACTATGGGGTGCAGGAAAGCAGAAGGCCATTGCTGAGAGGGCAGTGGCCCCAGCAGAGGTGGAAACTGTACAAGTGACTTGGTTCCGGCTGGGTCAGCAGGGTGATGTCCTCCAGCAAAACTCAGCATCCAAGACAAGTACCAGATTAAAAGAAGGATTGCATGAATTCCACACATATTCATGTTTGAACAAGGAGCCAAGGTTTATTGCAAGGATAAGGAGGCTTTGTTGGTGGCCTATTAAGACCAACCAAGGCAGTCATGCTGGTTAGGGAAGAAGGTGAGCTGGAAGAGGAACAGACAAACATGGAGAGCCAGAGGCTGAGATGGAGGGGTTGGAGGTCATAACGTGGTAAAAAACATGTTGATGAGAGGACTTAGCTACAAAGTTGTTAACTAAGCAGAGACCTCAAGGATGAATTTTAGGATTTCTCCAGGAAGTCCTAAAAGAAAATTTCACTTTAGGGAGAAAAACAACCGACCACTGCGAAGGCCAGGGAACGTTGAAAGAACAATGTAGTTTGGTTTGCTTGGCAGATACTTGTGAAGGATGTTGGAATATAAGGCTGTCGACATCCTCCTCACAGAACTCACCACACTACATTGTATTTGCTCCCTTACCTACCTGACTCTTCCACTATTCAGTTGGTTTCTTGATGGTAGACAATGCCTGACTGGTGTTTTACACATCCCCTGCTTGTCTGACCCTTGCAGATTCTCGGAAGGTGGGGAGGGAAGGAAAGATACAATGGTAAAAGGCTTACACATGTCTTGACAAGAATGTCCACTTAGGCTTATTTGTCTGGAGTTGTGCTACATAGCTGCCATTCTGCTCTGGCATCCTCAGACAAGCACACTGCCCATTAGAGGAAAAAGAGTTTAATTTACCTGAGTCCTCAAGTGAATGTATGCGTTGAGTCAAAACCCATAGTAACCTCCCTCAGGAAAAAAAAAATGGTGGAGGGGAATGACAGAATCCAAAAACTAGTAGAGCTTCCACTTTTCATTTCAGCAGAAATCAGTTGCTCTCCTCCAAGGACCATTACCATTAACAAAACAGAGATCTTAGAAGGAGGCATTGTTTACTTATTATATATTTTATAATGTTATTACCAATCTTGTTATGCTCTTTCTTATACTCTGCAGTTGTTAGTAGAAAGTATTCTAAATTAATCAGATTCTGCATACTTTTCCTTTTTTTTTTTTTACAGAAAGATCTCTGTGTAGAGTGTCCTGTTCTAAGCCAGTCCTCAGAGGAAAGGAAATATAATCAATTTGTTATTAACTGATGAAAGAATTAAGTGAAAGATAAAACTTAGGAAGCAGAAGGAAGTAAACCTCATCTCCGACTACGAAAGCTAAATACTATGATAACTCATTCACTTTTTCTTTTGTTCAATAACATTATTTAATCACAAGTCCATGATGTGACAGGCACTCAGAATATAGTAAAAATTTGACATGCAATGTTCTACCCTTGTGTAGTGCACATTACAGTGGGGGGAAAATCGCAATTTTAACCGAACTACCAACACTAAGAGGGGAGGAAGCAGGGGCTGGGAATGTCCACAGGCTGTACCAAAGCTGAAACCAATAATATTTGAAAGTCAGCTTCTTCCATCATTTTTGTATTAAGGTTCTTTCTTCCGCTCTTCTCCACCTTCCTGCTTGTCACCTTCACTCATCAGCTGACCACGTTGCCTCTTACGGTGTAAACTTGTATCAGTCTTACGGTCCCTCTGGCCAGTTCACCCATGAATTTGATGGAGATGAGGAGTTCTACGTGGACCTAGGGAAAAAGGAGACTGTCTGGCGATTGCCTGTGTTCAGCACATTTACAAGTTTTGACCCGCAGGGTGCGCTGACAAACATCGCTGTGACAAAACACAACTTGGACATCCTGATTAAACGCTCCAACTCTACCGCTGCTACCAATGGTATGTGTCCACCGTTCTGCCTCTCTGTACTGAATCTATCCCTTCATACTAAGTTTCATTATTTTCTTTCCAAGAGGTTTCCAGATCTCCTCATGGCAATTGCTGAAATTTTATCATCTCCCTTCTCTAAAATCACATATTCTCATGTAATACAAGGGTCTTTCCATTATGCATTCATTAAATCCTTCTAGAAGAGCTCTCATCAACCTCCTACTTTATTGAACACGCCCATAGAGAGAAGGGAACAAGAATAAAGCAGAGGCAATGTGTCATTCCTCCCAAGTGGAAGTTAAATAAGACCTCTTTGACGATCAGCAGAGGAAATGCTGGTAGGAGGGCTCTTCCAAGGACATAACGCAGAACCTCAGGGCAGAGCTATTCACACTTCACATTAATGCTGCTTCCTCACCGCAGAGGTTCCTGAGGTCACCATGTTTTCCAAGTCTCCCGTGGCGCTGGGTCAGCCCAACACCCTCATCTGCCTTGTGGACAACATCTTTCCTCCCGTGGTCAACATCACATGGTTGAGCAATGGCCACTCAGTCACAGAAGGTGTTTCTGAGACCAGCTTCCTCTCCAAGAGTGATCATTCCTTCTTCAAGATCAGTTACCTCACCTTCCTCCCTTCTGCTGATGAGATTTTTGACTGCAAGGTAGAGCACTGGGGCCTGGATGAGCCTCTTCTGAAACACGGGTAAGTGTGAGTTCTACCACTTTGTGGGTTTCTAGTGACAGACTTCACTCTTCTCCCTAAGCCTGGGGCCTTGAGTCTTTGCAGAGCAAACCCTCCACCCCATCCCATCCTACACACATGTACATGAGCACACTCTGCATTCTGACCTCAACAACTTCACTTCCACAGAACCTGAGATTCCAGCCCCTGTGTCAGAGCTCACAGAGACTGTGGTCTGCACCCTGGGGTAGTCTGTGGGCCTCGTGGGCATCGTGGTGGGCACTGTCTTCATCATCCAAGGCCTGCGTTCAGTTGGTGCTTCCAGACACCAAGGGCCCTTGTGAATCCCATTCTGGAAGGGAAGGTAAGATTGAGATTGGTTAGAGTTGAAGCTGTAGTATAAGAGGAAAGAAAGTGGAAGGAGGCTGTGGACACGAATGTGGTTGAAAGTTGTAGAGGAATTGTGAAGTGTCATGATCATGACACAAGAACCCCCTTGGAGCCATCGATCTCATGTCTGTCCTGTTGCAGGTGCATCGCCACCTGCAGGAGCAGAAGAGTGGACGTGCTACATGACATAGCACTATTCTCTGGTCTGATGTATCATATCCCTTTTCTCCTCCGAATGTTGCTCCTCTCACCTGTTCTCTGGTACTTAAGGTGCTGTATTCCCTCAGAGCTCACAAATGCCTTTCAATTCTTTCCCTGACCTCCTGAATTTTTTTCTTTTCTCAAATGTTACCTACTAAGGGATGCCTGGGTAAGCCACTTAGCTACCTAATTCCTGAGTGACCTTTATCTAAAATCTCCATGAAACCAATAAATTCTCTTTTCTGAGGGCTCTTGAATTTTTCCCATCTTTCATCTTAGGGCTGACTGGGAGCATAACTAAGAATGGGAAACTCTTATGTTTCAGATCAATTTATTCTCATTTCTTAGATCACATTTTGTGCCTAGTAATACAGGAGCAACCAGGTACAGTGTATCCTGATAATTTGTTGATCTCTTAGCTGGGGTTAATCTTTCCTTCTTCCTTTTGTTCCTTCCCTTGGCCACTGCCACCAACCCCTCAATTCAGATACTAATGAGGAAGGTAATAGATACCCTCTGCCCTTGGCTCAGAATGGTTATAGCAGAAATACAAACAAAACAAAACAAAAAGTAAGTCTGTACTTATTTCAGTATGGCTTTTAAAGGGAATGACAGAGAAACAGGATAAAAGAATTTTGAATCTCAAAAGTTATGAAAAGTAAAAAATATTGTTACCAAAAGTCAAAATGCATCCTTAAAACTTTAAATTTCTGAAGAATGACAATAGAAGCTTTCCTCTCCCCTCCTCACCTTGAGGAGATAAAAATTCTCTATGAAGGAAAAGAAATGGAAGCCAGTTAGAAAAACATTAAAATAAGGCTGGGCATGGTGGCTCACGCCTGTAATCCCAGCATTTTGGGAGTCCAAAGTAGGCAGATCACTTGCAACCAGGAGTTTGAGACCAGCCTGGCCAACATGGTGACACCCTATCTCCATTAAAAATACAAAAATTAGCTGGGCATCTGTAATCCCAGCTACTCAGTAGGCTGAGGCAGGAGAATAGCTTGAACCTGGGATGTGGAGGTTGCAGTGAGCCAAGATTGCACCACTATACTCCAGCCTGGGTGACAGAGGAAGACTCCATCTCAAAAAAAAAAAAAAAGAGGGAGAGAGAGAGATCATGTCCTTTGCAGGAACATAAACATGGATGGAGCTGGAGGCCTTTATCCTACACAAACTAAACAAGAACTCTGCCTCAAAATAAGTAAATACATATAAATCATTTTTCAAAAAAGAAAGAAAAATATCAAAATAAGACAATAATATAAGTAGGTATCTAAAAAAGGAACAAATATTTGTTCCTTACTTAGGGTTAGTGACAATGGAAAATGGATAGGAGTAGAAGCTACAGACATATTTCTGTAGGAGAAAATCATTATAAATGCAGACTGGAAATTAGTAAGCAAGTGCAGAAAATCTGAACCAGTGGTGATCATGATAAGGTACATCACAGAACATAGAGGATTTTTAAGGGCAATGAAACTACTCTATTCGATACCACAGTGGTGAATAAATATCACTATGCATTTGCCCAAATCTATAGAATGTACAACACCAAGAGTGAACCTTAATATAAACTATGGACTTTGGGTGATAATGATGTGTCAATGTAAGTTCATAAATTGTAGCAAATGTACCACTGTGGTGGAGGATGTTGATAGTGGAGGAGGCTATGCATGTGTGAGAGCAGAGAGCGTATGGGATACGTCTGTACTTTACAGTTTTTCTGGGAACCTAAAACTTGTTTAAAATAAAATCTATTAAAAAAAGAAAAGAAAAGGTCAACAATGATCTCAAATATATAAAATTTAAAATGTAGCATAAAAAAGTCACATGAAAATGCACGAATGTGTTAAGAACTTTTTGCAATAGGATTTAAAATAAATTTTATATAAATTTCAATGATTCATCTGGGAAGAACCCAGCATTCTGGAGGTGTGTGCATTTGTATGTGTGCATGTGTGTGTGTAATAAAAGGCTTACATTGAATGGCATTATGACCAGAGTCATACAGCAATATACAAATCCTCCCCTATTTAGAAACCTTCCCCAAGAAATACTGAGGAAAGCAGCTTTAATGGTAGCTGGATTTTACGGAAAGAACATACTCAAAAAGTCTTTATATAACCTCAAAATAGCATAATTAAAATTAGTTTTATAAAATAGAGGAAATATATCTTTTTATCAGCTAAAAGTTAAAAGTGAGATCATCATATGACATTATTATAAACAAAGTTATAAATCAGACTGATTTAAAATTATGTGATTCTTACAAATTATTTGTTATCTGAATTATTTCAGGTTACATACATAAAGTATGACTTCATTAATAGGTAATATCACATTGTTTAAATTTTACAAAATTTCCAGTCGCAACGGTTCACTCCTGTAATCTCAGCACAAGGTGTGAATCCCCTAAAGTCAGGAGGTGGAGACCAGCCAGTAGTCCCAGCTAGTAGGGAGGCTGAGGCAGGAGGATTGCTGCTTAAGCCCAGGAGTTCCAGGCTGCAGTGAGTTAGGATCAATGGCACCACTGCACTTGCTCCAGCCTGGGCAACACAGTGAGACTCTGTCTCTAGAGATAAATAAATAAATAATATTCATGACATTTTAAAACCACATAAAATATTTCAGGATTGTACTTACCACACACAAACTAGAGATTTGAAGAGTTAAACATTACAAATAAAGCACTTCACACACAGACTGGCACACAGTAAGAAATTAATAGATGTTAACAATTGGTATTATTGTTATTTTCTGGAGTCCAAGTCAAAATCCCATGATGAATGATGCCACGAGGATGTAACCAACAGAAGTCAGAATATGAGAAGTTGTACCAGAGTTAAAAAAAAAAAGAAAGAAAACATTTCTCCAACAATTTGCAAAAAAGTTAAAAATATAGAAAAGAAAACCTATACACTTAAAAAAGACTGAAGAAATATACTAACTAAATGCTGAGCTTTGTTTAAATTCATAATCAAACAAAACATTTGTTAAAAAATTTATATGAGGCAATCAGAAAAATTGACACTGAGTATATTAAGAAATTATTTGTCTCATTTTAATTGTGGTAGTGGCATTGCTGTTGTTTCTAAAAAGTCATTATAGTTTAGATTTTCATAATAAAAATTTATGAATGAAATATTGTATCTAAAAAATCACCAAAATAATCTAATATGTGCCTGTATGATAATTAGGTAGGTTTACAAAATTGCTCATGAATAGATCATTGTTAAAGCTGGGCTGTTAATACATAGTATTCTTCTCTCTACTTTTGTACGCAGTTGAAATTTTCTGTAATATAAAGGTTTTTTTTCAAAAAATAAAAGTATTCAGAAAAGTCCCACAAACATAGGCAGAGAAGCATTGAAGTTATGTTAGTTTTTTAGTTTTTCTCATTTTTATCACATTTAGGAAACCCTGTCCAAATCCTGCCCAAGACTATAAGAACCTCTCATGAATGCAGCTCTAAAGAATTTGTGTGCAGGAACTAATAATAACAAAGGAAAGCAAAGTAATGCTTACTTTATTATTGGCTGGACTAAGCCCCCTGACTTGTTTATATATTCACTAATTCATGAAAAATACAAAAATGCTAAAAAAAATTGGAAAGTTTAATAAAAAGGTTGGAAAATTAAATTAAGAAAATCTCACAGTAATTTAAAAGGCAAAAAAAAAAAAAAGTAATATACGGTAGAAAAAATAAGAGACTAGACCAAGGAAATCCAACCTCAAGTGACAGATCTAGAGAGACCAACGGGGAAGATGAAGGGAAAAAAATACCAAAAGAAATAATAAGGGAAAAATTTTCAGATATAAAGGATTTAATTCTTCCATAGAATAGTCTTGTGAGGTATTTAGCAAAAGTAACAAACTCACCTCTAAATATCTCATTTTCAAAATGTCAGAAGTTCAGGTGTTAAAGAAAGGTCATAAAATATTCCAGTGGAGGAAACCAAAATGAAACAAACTGACAACAGACAAAACACTTCTATTATTAAGATGTTGAGAAAGTCCTTGAAGTTCTAAAGAAAAATTATTTTTTTATTAATAAATGTAGAGCTTTTCAAAATCACAATCAGGCATGCAGAAAGAGTAAAAATACGTGTGGATGTGAAAGGACATAAAATTTACCTACCACACAGAGTTTTACAAGAAGTCGGCTAAGGATACGACAGATTGAGATTGTTATTCAGAAAATGGGAAGGTAAGGAATCCAAGAAGCTGGGTTTAACCAGGACCTCACTGAAAAGAGATCCTACTACAGCAGTTTCTTGGCAAGAGAAGAACACCTGACTACATAAGGAATATTTAGAAAGTGATCAACATTTTTTTTTTCAAATTTAGAATTAAGCTGTGAACGAAGCCCAAAGACTCATTGTTCCAGCAGAATGTCAATATTTTCTCTTTGAAAATATTGAAAAATTGGCAAATGGAAGCACAAAGGAGAGGGGAAAGGGAGGGTAACAATGCCAATAACTTCATCTTCCAAGAAGGAGGAGAAGAGACACTGCCCATACTTATAGAAGTCGCAAAGATCAATATATTTAAATTACAATCATAACTGAAAATGTGTGTAAAATGACTCAAGAGTTAGAGCAAGGTTTTAGAAATTGGACTATTATTTCAGTCACAAAAAAAAAAACGGACTATTATTTATCAGCATAACTGAAGCTATTCTGAAGCTGCAAGAGGCCCTCAGAGTTGGCCCAAATTAGAGCAAGGGTTTAAGGCTTTTATACCCCCACAATGACCAATCATTATAGGTGAGTTCCTCCTGGAAGTGGAGTAAAATCCGATGAGGCAGGTTTCATCACCTAAGACAATTCCAGGGGATGACTGACAGCTGGGAGTGGTCAGCCAGCAGCATTCCCAGAAAATAAGAGAATAAATCCTTCAGTCTCCAAGAGAGGAGTTTAGGTACAACAGAACAGCACGCACGACAGAAACACTGTTCTAGTTCTTGGGAATACGTACATATTCATGTGGAAGAAAACAGATAAATGTTTTTAAAATTTAGCATCTATTTAAAACTTAAAAATAGAACTGCCACATGATCCAGCAGTTTCACTTCTGGGTACCTATGCAAAGAAAATGAAATTAGTGTATCAAAGATATATCTGTACCCCCATGTTTATGGCAGCACTATTCATAATGGCCAAGAGATAGAATCAACCTAAGCATCCATCAGCGGATGAATGGATAAAAAAATGTGGTGCATATACACCACGGAATACTATTCAGCCTTATAAAATAAGGAAATCCTGTCATTTATAACACAGGTGAACCTGTTAGACATTATGCTAAGCGAAATAGGTCAGGCACAGAAAGACAAATACCACATGACCTCACTTAATGCAGAATCTTAAAAAGTCAAAGTCATGGAGGAGGTGGGGTGTGGAGAGAGGGAGAAAAAGGAATGAGATATTGGTCAAAAGGTACAAATTTCAGTTAGAAAGGAGGAAAAGTACTGAAGATCAATTGTGCAGCATGGTGACTACAGTTAATAATAACTTACAGTGGTACCTTGGCATCCATAAGATATGGGTTCCAGGACCCTTCTTGGATACCAAAATCTGAGAATGCTCAAGTCCCTTCTTAAAAATGGCTTAGTTTTTGCACATCACCTAAAGATATTTTCCCATATACTTTAAATCATCTTTAGATTACTTATAACACCTAAAGCAATACAAATGCTATGTAAATAGTTGTTATACTGTATTGTCTTTTAAGTGGTATTATTTTTATGTTGTATTGTTGTATTTTATCATTTTTTTCCAAATATTTTCAATACAGGGTTGGCTGAATCAGAGAACGCAGAATCCACAAATACAGAAGTCAAGCTGTATTGTATATCTGAAAATTGCTAGGACAGATTTTAAATATCCACATCAAATGAAAAAAAAGTATGTGAAGTGATTGATATGTTAATTAGCTTGATTTAGTAATTTCACAGTGTATACATATATTGAAATGTCACATTGTACCTTATAAATATTCATTTATCAATTAAAAAGAATTTTTTAATGTAACATTAACTTTTTGTTGTTCAAATGAAGTTTTCCATTCTTTATTTTCAAAAGCTTTTTTGTTTAAAAATATCATCTCAATCATCTCAACTTCCATGAACTCAATTGATTCACTCTATTAACTTATGAACTCTCTTCTGAAGTGAAACATTCCATGGTTATCAGGAAGAGCAAAGTTATGTTGCAGTAAGATCTTAACCCACAGTTAAAAGCAAATCTCAGTGGCTTCACTCAATAAAGAGACTTAATTCCACAGTTTTTCAAGTGACTCAGGTTTTATGGAGTTTCCAACATCTCATCATGCATCTACTTGCAAGTTCCATTGGTTAATATTAGTCAAATGATCACAACCTAACAGCAGAAAAGACTGGGAAATGTAAAGAGGCTTATGGCATATTGGCGAGCATCATTGTTTCTGAAAGATATACTGATATTTCCTAAGGTAAAAACAAACGCTCATAACTGGCAGATTGTTCTCTAGAACACCCACGCACTTTCCTCCAAGTTATATGCATACTAAGACTCAATTCTTCTTGTTATCAAATTTATTTATAAAGATCTCCATTGTTAAGCACAATTATTGGCATAAAAGAGGTTTTTAATACCCATTTTTAGACTGCATTCTAGCCTGGGCAATAGAACAAAAATCCCGTTCTCTCTCCCTCTTTCTCTTCTTCTTTCTTTCTCTCTTACATTCTTTTCTTTTCTTTCTTTCACTCATTCTTGCTTTTCTCTCTTTTTCTTTCTTTCTAAAAAAAAAAAGAATATACTTGTTACTTTATCAATTAAAGATTATACTTCTCAATGGAATCTGGGTGCAAAAAAACAGTTGTTTCTATGAAACTGGCAGTGGAAGAAAGGCAAAAGACTTTGACCTTCTCGTAAACAAAGTATCTTCCAGGATGTGTTCAGTGTGACAAAGTTGAACTTAAAGAATGTCCTAGAACTTGTTTTGGGCCACATTAAAAACAGTCATGGGCTGTATGCAGCCCATGGGCTGCGGGTTGGACAAGCTTGTCTGCCTTAATGACAAATCCAGAGACTGAGATGTAGACCAGCTTCAGGGCTGAGCCCACATCAAAGGGGCCACAATGTGTAGTGACCTCCCTCATGATTAGGAAGAGAGTGTCATCAGGAATCAACAGATTACGATGTCAATGACAAAGGGAGCTCAGACGAGGAATGGGATGGCTGTGAACAGTTACCACTGAGGGACCCTAGCTCCAGAGGAAGATTTGCCATTTAACCTGTGGGCTCCACAAGAAAAAACTTCCCCATGCACCCCTCCACTGTGAGGAGGCTCTGGAGGCTGAGGTGCTCCACATGGCTAATGTAGACATCTGCACACTGGAAAGTCGTTTCCAGCACCACAAAGTTCTGGAAAATCCAGTCTTCCTTCGTAATAAGAGGAATGAGCACGCTAGCTGTCAGCATCCGGTGCACAGGATGGTATGTCTGGGAGGTGTGCATGTTACTCAGCCTCGGGCAATCAGAATCTTTCCCAAAATTACTAAAACTTTGGCAGGCACTCTAGAAACATATATAACAAAGACACACACACACACACACACTCACACAAAGAGAGAAATGAGATAAGGTGTGAGGTGATAAGAGAGATGCAGAGAACAGAGAGATGCAAAAAGAAAAAAGAGAAATGCAGATAAATAGTGACAAAGATTATAAAAACAGAGAAAGACAACAATGCAGTGAAAGACACAACAAGGGAACAAAGACAAAACTGGAGAGAGACACTCAGAAAGGACCACACAGGGACAAAGAGACACACAGAGAGGAGGACGCACAGATAGAACTATAACAGAAAGAGAGGAGAGAGATGAAGACCTCACTGAATATCTGGAACTAGTCACTTCTGAAAGCAAGTGTCCTTGTAGCACGAATCAAATATGTTTGGGTTGAGTTTCTATCATTTGGAACCAAAAATAGTACTTTCATTGCTGGTTATGCTTTCTTAAAAGTAAAAATTAGTCTTGATTGATGTGACTTGCCAGCCAGAATGTATCTGAAACATCAGTCACTATAGCTGTCCCCAAGCAATTCCACCATGCTTACTTAGACAACACTAAGGCCACTGCACTGAAATTCAATATTAAAGAACCATGAATGATGTGACAATTGAATTGATTTCCTACCTCCTCTGCTCACCCTTACTTTTGCACCCCAAGATGCTTCAGTGTCTTTTCAAGGTACCATGCTCTTTCTGACCACAGTTTGGCTGAGTCACCTCAAGGTATGTTCCTTCACTTGGCAGTGGTTTCTTACCTCTGCTCAGTTGAGGAAGTTCAGATACAGATAACTCAGAATCATGTTTAATTATGTGAAAAGCACTAAAGTCAGGTAAATGATTTTGTGTTGACAGGTCTAGGATGGGGAGAAGGGAAACAGAGAAGCCCCCTGGGGCCTGAGTAGACACAGCTTGCAGTGCACAGGCGGAGGCTCGGGGTCAGTGCAGGAAGCAGAGTCACAGCCAGCGCCCTGGGGTGGGGGTCATAGGAGGTGACCTGGTGGCTGCATGAGAGCCACTGCAGGACTCTGACCTCAGGGGGACAAGCAACACAGGCAGTTAAAAATTCTGGGCAGGGGCAGGCGGGCATTACAGAAGAGTGAAAACCAATCCCAGAAAAAAGTCCTCAGGAGTCAGTGCAGGAGCCCTGGAGAAGAGAGATAAGGTGTGATCAGCACAGGGTACCCTGAGGGACACGCCCTCTCCCCCGCCCCTCAGGTTCCTCTGCAGCATCAAACAGAGAATGCTGAGGTCCAGAGCATATCATCATTATGTTCCTCAAGATCTGTGTAAAGGTAAAATCAGCTCACGGACACAGAGCTTCAGCTTGATGCAGATTTGTGGAGGTGGGGGAACAGCAGTTACCCTTCTGGGTAATAGGAAGGGTTTGATTTTTTTAGTCAATTGAATGACACCTCATCTCCACCACTAGCAACCTTTTCCAGTCACTAAAAAATGCCTACAGGCAGTAGCCATCAAAATGTGGCACAAAGTGGGCATCACCCCACTGTCTAACATTCAAGATGTGTCTCTGTCCCCACATTTCACAAAAAGATACCACCAAAGTTAATGCCTGGTTCTGGGGAACAACCTCTGAAGATTCCTGGAAACTGGCAAACTTCTCCCCTGAGCTTTCACCCTCATAGCAGCAAATAGGCCATGAACAGAGACCACTGTGCCCTGGAACACTCAGCTCATGCCCTTCCCTCTTGTACCTGTGCCCTACCCACACTGGATCATGGCTGAAATATCACCTGCTGGGGGAGGCCCTTGAGGTCCTGCAAAAGGAAGTTATACAGAGAAAGGTCTTGTTACACAAGCAGCCACTCTCTCACCCCAAAGGAAAACGACACATGTAGCTTAATTGGAGTTACATTTTCTTCCCACCCATGTTCTTCAAGGCCTTAAGCAGCCTAAGTTAAAATTCCACAAAACAAAGGAAATTGTCACTAGAAAGCAAGGAGGCCAAGGCTCTGAATCTCTTCACGGAGGAAGCTTTTGGAAAGGAGCCAGTGAGATAATGATGAGCAGTAAGGCAGTTGTGGAATAAGCTCTGTCAGCTCTGGCAGCACTACCATTGACCCAGTAAAATCAGATTCCAATGCCTCCTCCAATCTTGTCCTGTCTCCTCACACTTCCTCTCAGGGTCAAGAGGAACGAGCTACATCTAGAGACAGAACCTCTCTGAACAGAGGGTCTCAGTCACAGCCCATCTTCCCCAATTTCCCCTGGGGTTCCTCACTTTTCTGACCTCTATGATAGATGACAAGGCCCAGCCCGAGGAAGATCAGCCCTAGCACACACCACCCATCTTCCCCATTTCCCCCTGGAGTTCCTCACCTTTCTGACCCCTGTGACGGATGATGAGGCCCAGCCCGAGGAGATCAGCCCCAGCACAAAGCCCCCGATTCCACTCAGCATCTTGCTCTGGGCAGATTCGGAGTGAGCCCCTAGGAAGAAGAGCCTGAATGTCAGTGATTGTCCCCACACCCCATAATGTCCTTGGTACAGGAGGTAGAGTTGTCAGGGGAAACTAGTTCTCCAGTCTGACCACCCTAGGGAAGAGAATGACCAGCCAATAGGTCCTTGGGCACACTGGGTAGGTGAGGGAGAGGAGGAAGTACACCCCTGCCCCTCAGGAATTCATCCAGACCTCAAACCCTAAGGCCCCAGTCACCAGCCCTCATAGTCAGTCTCATAGCTGTCACAGCTGGGTTCTGGGGTTTTAATAGTGCTGATATGGTTTGAATCTGTGTTCCCACCCAAATCTCATGTTCAATTGTAATTAACACTGTTGGATGGAGAGCCTGGTGGGAGGTGACTGGATCATTAGACCAGATTCTTATGAATGATATGATACCATCTCCCTTAGTACTGTCATCACGATAGTCAGTTCTCATGAGATCTGGTTATTTAAAACTGCGTACCACCAACCCCCCCTTTCTCATGCTCCTGTTCATGCCATGTGAGACTCCTCATTCCCTCTTTTCCTTCTGCCATGATTAGGAGCTTCCTTATGTCTCCCCATAAGCAGAAGCCACTGTGCTTCCCCTATAGCTACAGAGCCATAAGCCAATTAAACCTCTTCTCTTTATAAATTACCCATTTTCAGGTATTTCTTTATAGTAATGTGAGAAAAGCCAATGAAACCTCTTTCTTTATAAATTACCCAGTCTCAGATATTTCTTTATAGCAGTACACGAATGGACTAATACAAATGTGTAGATGATCTCCCTAGTATCTGGAAAGACAATGAGAACAGGATTCTTGTGATGCGCTTGCCATGGGCCACAGGTGCTCTAGTCTCCTGTGATTCTCAGTTCAGTAGTGACGTCAGGAACGAGAGATGGGATGGCAGGGGTCAGAGGGAGCTCTGCCCTTGGTCTTGTGGGGCCCACAGTAAAAGGAAACCAGTTTCCCCTTATGCCACTCCACAGTGATGGGGCTCTGGAGGCTGGGGTGCTCCACATGGCAGATATAGACGTCTCCACGCTGGGGAGTCATTTCCAGCATCACCAGAATCTGGAATGTCCAGTCACCATTCCTAATGAGGGAGGTGGACACAATGCCGGCTGTCGCCTTCCAGTCATTCCGAAACCACCGGATTTTGATCTGGCCTGGATAGAAATCTGTCACCAAGCAGACCAGCAGGTTGTGGTGGTTGAGGGCCTCTGTCCTGGTTGGGGAGATGGCCAGTAGGCTCCACTGAGGGCAGTAACAGACAGGGAAAGATACAGGAGTGAGATGTGAGACCAGACAGCACATCTACCATGAGCAAGAGTCCCTCCTTGGAACCAGAGTGGAAAGATACTTAGAGTCCAAGTCTTGGATTAAGAATCCTTCAACACATATAAATTTGACAGTCACTGAGAATCCAAAAATAAACAACAGACCCTGGTTTCTGCCTTTATAGAACTTGCAATCTAGTAACAGAGACCAGAAAAATAAATGCTATTGCAAAAGTTTGTAATATTTGAAGGATAAGTAGGCAAGCCATGAAAACAACTAACACTGATCAAACATCATGTTTGCCCATAACTCAATTCCTTTATCTTCTCAGAATGCTGCTTATGTCAAAAATGGCACACCTTTCCCTGCCTGTTTTACACATCTTACCCTGTACCTCTCAGGCCATTTTACTGAATTTCCTTTATTTCTTTAGTGTAAAACTACAGTAAATATTTAATGTATGCTTTATTTACTTGGTAATATGTTCTCTCATTTTCCTGCTTTTTCTTAATTTCCTTTTTAACACTCAAGATAGTTTCATTACTAGCTGCCTACCTTACTCCATCCCTGTTCTATTGAGAATTACTTTCTTGTTCTGAAATTAGACATTATCATGTATGTTTTCCATAGGAAATATTCTGAGATCTGTGCAGAGATCGGCCTGGGTGCCTGTAATGTGAACATTATATATATATATAGCTGGGATTTGCTGAGGTCAGCAGGTGGCACCCCAATGAAATGGCAATCATGAGCCATCATCTGGAAGGAATCACGGTTTCTGCCTGAACTTGAACTTTTGTTTAGGTTGTCCTTCCTGGAGTCTGACTAAAATCACAGTCAGCTATTTGAGGACTTATAAGACATATTCATCTTAAAAAGACTGAAAGTAAAAATAGAGAGCACAAATTCACGAGAAAAAATGATAAAATAACTTTCATGGAAATAGACTTGAACTAGCAAAAATATAAGTACTTGACAGCATTAGGATGTGGGTCAGAAGGAGGCAAAGAAGTTTTGTGAACCTACATGGATAACACTGGGGTCAGTCTAAGGATTAATCAGTGAATTTTCAATACCTTGAAAGTATCATTTTGTCCCACTAACATTGGAAACAGGCAGGAATAGACTCAGTGCTACTTCTTGTCAAAATTGGCTTTAACAAGGCTTTATTTCCCTTAGGCTGTGTAGACGTGTAGTGAAGAACATAAAGAATGCTGTATATGGCCCCACGCCATGGCTCATGCCTGTAATCCCAGCATTTTGGGAGGCAGAGGTGGGAGGATCACGAGGTGAAGGGATCCAGACTATCCTGGCTAACATGGTGAAACTCCGTCTCTACTAAAAATACAAAAATTAGCTGACGGTGGTGGTGCAAGCCTGTAGTCCCAGGTTCTCAGGAGGCTGAGGCAGGAGAATTGCTTGAACGCAGGAGGCAGAGGTTGCAGTGAGCCAAGATCGCGGCAGTGCACTCCATAACCAGCCTGGCGACAGAGCAAGACTCCGTCTTTGAAAAAAAAAAAAAAGAATGCTGTGTACTTGGGAGAAGCTTCAGGTTGATTACTTAAAATATTTACCATGTACCAATATTAGGATATATAAAGTGGTGATGCTAATCTCTAATGCACAGGTAGCTGTGGTATTAAATGACATAACATAGATGGTGTTTGCTAAGGCAATTGTCTAGAAATAAGTGCTCACTAAATGGGAAAAACGGACTTTTATAATGTTTATCCATGAAGTGGATAGTGGTAGGTGGGAAGGAGAAAATCTACTCCAAAAGCAACCTGAAATTATTTTCATTCAATAATTTTAGTAGCTTCAATCTATTTATTCCAAAACATCTGGTCTTTTCATTGTGCCATTTGTTCAGCTTTTCTAAGAAATTAAAACTGCCTTATAACACCATTCAAGTGTTGTTTTTATTTTCAGCAAACACCTTTTTTCCTGACTGCATTCACAAACCTTAAGATCCAAGTCAATAAGAGTTTAAACCATTAAGCAAAATAATAGAAAAGAATTAATACAGTCAATTTTTAAGACTCTATTTAACCTCTGCTTTCTCTTGAGCCTAAGGGGATGGGCAGTTGAGTACCTTTATTCATTAATTTAACAGAAGATCATTAAGCTCATACCACATACCAATGTGTCAGGTACCAGGCATGCAATAATTGAAACAGTCTCTCACTTCAAAGAGCTCCACCATGAATAAAAGCCATTTAAGAAAACAGAATTACAATGAATAGTAATTTGAAGCCAAATGTCAAAATATCATATTTCACAACTGCAATTGCTGGAGGCCCTGCGCGCAGTTATGAGACAGCCCTAACTCCACTAGGCCAAGCCGGAATCTTCCTGTGGCGCGAGCTGGGCACGTGGGCCTCGCTGGGTGGGGCAGTGCTAGCAGGGCGGGCGAGCAGGGGAAGAGACAACTGCTTAGCAAAGGTAAGGCACGAGGAGGCAAACCTATAACGCACGAGGCAAGAACGTGCAGAGCAGAGGACGAGGCCAAAGGACGGAGAGGCTGGGAACACACTGAGCAGCCTGACCCAACTCTGCAGGGAACTCAGGGCTGCGTTTGCGCATCCTCCTGCTCTGCCTTAGATCCCCGCCCCTCCTGTGCTACCCCCAATTCCCAAGCCCCCGCCACCTTCCTGTCTCCTGGGGTGGACCAGGGCTCTATCCTTGAGGCCTCACCGCGCCTCTCTGCGCGCGAAGACTCGGGCACTCGCCAAGGGTGAGCTCCGCGGAGGGTCGACGACGCTCACCTCTCCGCTGCAAGGTCGTGTGGAGCTCCGCCTCGTAGCTGTGTCTGCACACCATGTACACCGCGGCCGGCTCCTGCTCCAAGAAGTCCTTATAGTTGTTCCAGTCCTCAGTGCTCCGCCCCAGATCGGTCACCGCCCGGAACTCCCCCACGTCGCTGTCGCAGCGCGCGTACTCCTCGCGGTTATAGATGTATCTGGTCACACCCCGCACGTGCTCCGTCCTGTTGGTGAAGTAGCACATGCCCTTAAACTGGACCACGAAATCCTCTGCGGGGAATCAGCGGCCGGTCAGTCAGGCCCCTCCCGGCCCCAGACCCAACCCCCAGCCAGACCGCACTCTGCAGCCGCCGCCCTGACACGACCAGAGGCTGCGAAACCTGTCCGCGCGACTTCGGGTTCTTGGTCAGGCCCCGTGCCTAGTGCTCGAACCCGGGATCCTCCAGGGAGCTCTGCGCGCCCTCTTCGAGGACCTCGGGAATCTGCTTCCTTTAGGGAGGGTAATGGGAAAGGCCCAGTCCCTGCCTGAGCCTGCAAATCAAGTGAAGAGGGCAGTCGGATGGATTTTACATTGACCTCTGCACTTAGATCCAGGCGTTCTCGCGTGAAACCCCATTTTCCATGGAGCTTCTGAGAATCTTAGAGACAGAGTTATTCACATAAATTTGAGAGTTCAAGGGAATGACAAGGAAGGTTCAGAAATTAAGCTTGCTCTCGTCCTGATACAAGTATTCTCTTGGTCCCTGGGCAAAATACATTTCTTCTCATGTCTAGATTTACTCTCTTTCTGCTATACCCGTCCAAGTGCCCAGTGAGGTTCACTCACTTCTGTGTTAGAAGGGACCTACACCTCCGGAGTTCTAGAAAGAAACATTTATTCATGGAAAGAGCCCAAGCTTCCAAATTCTATAGAGTCCAATTAAACTGAGTCAATCACCAGCTTGGGCCCATTACTTAACAGAATATTCATATCACAAGTATAATTATGTAAAAGGAAAATCATGATACTTACACATAGGATGTTAGAAGGAGTGAGAGAATTTATATAAAGTACTGTCCTGTGTCTGAATGGAGTGGTTTCTCAATATGTATTATTTCCCTTCTTTACATCCTCCTTTCTATCATACTAAATTCAGTCTATCATCAGCTCAGGTCCCTGAATCCCATTCAAGTCACCTTTTGCACATAAATCAGTGAAACACCTGTGGTCACCCAGCCACCTTCCCTCAACACCATGAGTTTGCCTTCACAGACTCTCCAGTCAAGTCAGCAGTATAGACTCCTTTACCTCAAATACCAAGACTACAGACACCATTGCTGCCTTACATTGCCCAGTGCAGAATCTCATGATGTTTAGTCTAGGTAGGTCTTGGAGTACCTTGAAATGGCAAATCCTATGGTGTCTTTGGGGAAATTCATATCATCAAAAATAACCCCATGGTCACTTTGTCCTGTCAGGAGTAGTAAATGCACACGCTGTCTCCTCCTTCCTCTCTCCTCCTCCAGGCTTAAGCCTATGAGATTGGGGTTGGATTATCCTCACCTCACCCATTATAAGGTGGAAATAAGAATGAAACCTAGCTCTATTTCCCAAAAAGAACAAATGGTGATAAAAGACTGTGTTCTGGGATCATAGAGGTCACCATCCCCCATACTCCAACCCAAGGAGAGCCTGTTCCCAGAGTGGCGGCTCTCCAGAGCATCTGCCCTGCACTTACTGGGAGAGTCTCTGCCCTCAGCCACTGGGGTGCTCAGCATCACCAGCATCAAGACCCCAGTTGCTGCCCGAAAGCCTCTAGGGATCTGCAGAACCATCTTCCAAGACATAATTGGGACCAAGGAAAAAGCAGTGGTAGTCAATACAGCTCAAAGCTAATGGATTTTATGTACCTGCCGAAAACAGTAAAAACCTCTGGATGTTACCATGCGTGGTAGGATTGGAGAGTCTCTAGGAAAGGAACCAATCAGCACTGGAGTTGAAGGACCTCATCTGCCTCTGGGCAGACATTTTTCTGTGAAGATTCTCGCTCCAATGCCTGGCACTATTTCTTCTTCAAATTGCACTAGATGAACAGTTGAGGTGAAGATTTCCAAATAGCTGAAGACTGAATGGCTTGGGAGTTTTAAGAAGCAAAAGACAAATGTGATTCAAGAGTAGACATCTTACAAACTATTGTTCTTATACTTGGGATTTTTAGTAGGGCAAATTAAGTGGGGATAAATTTCAGGAAAAGAAAATTGTTGTCATAGAAATGTTCACTTCTATTGTCTTAGACACTCTGAGGAGCCTGAAGTTTTGGTGAGAAGAGCAAAGGTCTTAGAAGGAAATGACTGAGTTGCAGTTCTACCACTAATGTGCTTTCTGGGAGTCAACAAATTACCGAACTCCTTTTTGCCCCAGGCTTCTCTTTGCAAAATGTGTATCATGTTTCATGCATTTTACATCTAGATCTTCACATATATAAATTTAAGATTAATATGACTTGCTTAACATTACAAAAGTCTCCTCCACTGTTATGTGTAACTATCAGGTTAATTGGAGGAACAAGAAAACAAAGCAAATAAATAAAACAAAACAAGTTGACACCCAGCCCTGCTGGCAAGTGATTCTTCATTATGCAAGAATGTATTGCATTCATGCTCTTTGAGTGAAAGTATTTGTTGACTTTTCTGTTTTAAGCTCTTCAGCTGCTTAAATCCTCCCTGAGCCATGAAACAGGTGCATCTGACATCAGTAAAGGATAATACGCAAATTTTACAGTATTCCGACACAGTCGCATTTAGTTTTGAAGACAGAAAACAAAAGCCGTAGAGAAGCATTGCCTGGGGCTGAATCGTATTAATGATGGAGCAAATGTTTAGAGTTACAGATTGTATTGGGCCAGCCCTAAACATCATACCCAAAATGGCAGAGGTCCCAATGTGTTTTTATAATAAATTTACTACTTATCAGGTTCCTGTTGCCCATGGCTAGGGGCAGCACTAATGGTTATAAAGCAATTAAAACAATGCCTTACAAACATTATTGGAACCCTAACTAAGAAAATAAACATCTCCATCTCTCTTCTTCTCTCCCTTCCTACCCCGCTCTTCCTTATATGTTAGTAAAGTAGAAAATAGGCTCTAAAAGCAGAATATAAGCTTACCAGGTGAAAAGAAACAGGGAAGAAACAGTAGCAAGGTTTTGCTTCTACTTAAGCAAATCCTTAAGTAGAAGAGGTTTGCAATGGTGGCACGGGAAAGCATTGAGTGACTCCAATATGTCGTATTATTCTGTGCATGGGTTTAGATCACCTGAGACTGGGGAAGTCGCCACTGGGCTTCCAGCAGCAGTGGTGTACTCAGGAGCTGGGTAACCCCAGTCTAAGGTGGGTCTCCACTGCTGCAATGGAAGCATAAAGGAAGAACATCAAACTCAGATCTAGAATGCAATTGGGGGCAAGAAAAAATAGGCAGAGAGGGACTTGAAGGTGCCCTCAGTGTCCTCTTAATCCCCAGTACAGCGTCCCTCAGAATAGAGACCTCTGGCTCTTCCCCTCCTTCCTGTTCAAAGGGAGAAATTTCCCTCAGGTTTATTGTGTGGCTGTGGGGCAAAGGCTGCATCTAACCTAGGGATTCCCCAGTCTCACAGGCCTCTTCACACAGACTTTTCTCTTTTTCTTCTTTTCTTTTCTTTTTTTCTCTTCTCTTCTCTTCTCTTCCTTTTTCTTTTCTCTTCTCTTCTCTTCTCATCTTTTCTTTCTTTTCTTTTTTAGGGACAGAGTCTGGCTCTGTCACCTAGGCTGGAGTACATTGGCATAATCATGGCTCACTGCAGCCTGAACCTCTTGGGCTCAAGTGATTCTCCCATCTCAGCCTCCCAAGTAGCTGGGAGTACAAGCATGCACCACCATTCTGTGTAATTTTTTAAAAAACTTTTGTAGAAACAGAGTTTTGCTATATTGTCCAGGTTGGTCTCAAAGTCCTGGCCTCAAGCAATCCTCCCACCTTGGCCTCCCAAAGCACTGGGATTATAGGTGTGAGCCACCACGCCTGGCCATGCAGGCTTTTCAACTAGCAACAAATATGTCAGCTTAGAGCCATTTTCTGATGGGCAAGAACCTCATCTGAGGCTGCGCGTGGTGGCTCACACCTATAATTTTCTAGCATTTTGGAAAGCCAAGGCAGGCAGATCACTTGAGGTCAGGAGTTCGAGACCAGCCTGGTCAACATGGTGAAACTCTGTCTCTACTAAAAATACAAAAATTAGCAAGGTGTAGTGGTGCACACCTGTAATCCCAGCTACTCTGTAGGCTGAGGCAGGAGAATCACTTGATCCCAGGAGGTAGAAGTTGCAGTGAGCCAAGTTTGCGCCATTGCACTCCAGCCTGGACAATGTGAGCGAAAATCATCTTCCCTGGTCAGCATCTCTTCGAATCCGTGCCTGGTCAATGCGGTTGAAGGTAAATGTGGAGTCATCCTGCCACCAGAAGGGTTATCCAGGATTCTATCCTGCAATTACTTTCAGAATCAAGAAACACTGTACATTCAGAAAGGTTCTGTGGCCTCCTTAATGCCAGTGGTAACAAAGTTAGAAATACTGCCCCAGAATATCATTTTCCTTTAATAAAAATGTATCAAGCAATTATCTCTAAATTTTTCAAAACCTCATGAAACTACTTACATATTTCCCTTATATCAACTTTTAGATAACCAGTTACATGAAATTTTTTTAAAGACACATATAAAGTAGATCCTTTCTCTTTAAACAGTTGTCTCTTTAAAATGACAGTTTAGAAAATCTGAAGAAAGAGTCAAATTAGTAGCATTCAGGGGCTGGGCTCAAACAGTGCCTCCTTCAAGCAAGTGGCCATGGGGAAACTCCGTAGGGGAAGTCAGGTAAGGACTTGGAGGATACCACAGGGTGAAGGACTAAGAGTATCAGAAAAGCGTTAGCAGGAAGATAGAAAATCAGATGATACAAGGCATTTGGGACACTTGGGGGAAATGGGGAAGGTGGGTGATCTTGGCAAAGGAGTCCAGACGCCTCCAGTCCCATGGCTTCTCATGTTGTCTGGAAATAACCCTTGAAGACAGAAGACGACCAGAATGAAAACCCAGGCTTCCTGCTATGAACATGCTGTACAATGGAGCTTTGTTTCCTGACCTGTTTCTACAGGTTTCTTCTTTTGGTCAGTCTCATCCATGCATCACCTCAGCTGGACCACTGGTAATTTCACTAACCAACACATGTCACTATTTGCATACCTGTTTGTCTCTACTTGTGGTTTTCTAGTGATGCCTGGGATATTTCCAGAGACAACTTTTCCTCCAGCTTCTAGATTTGTAGTCACCACGTTCCTTCATTCTCAGACAAACCTTAAGTATCTCTCTATGAGATCTTTATAATGTCTCCTTCTTCTACAAGTTCTTACCAGTGGAGAGAGGAACTAATATTCAGCTATATAAAAAAAAATTCAGTCCTACTTAAGCTCATGTCCAAGTATGCAAGAATTCAAGTGTCCAACTCAGCTCAAGGTCATGCATGGTCCATGCAAAAAAGCAACATTAAGCAGTAATTTTTGGGGGGAGAATACTCTTATATCTTCAAGTAGGAAAACTTAAGATATTCAATTTAAACCGTAATGACATATCAATCCATGCTTTACAGGTTGGCTTATCGTCAAAAAGACAAAAAAATAACAAGTGTTAACAAGGGTTTGAAGAAAAGGGAACATTCGCACATTGTTGGTGGGAATGTAAATTAGTACGGCCACTAGGGAAAACAGTATGAAGGTTCCTCAAAAAGTTAAACTAGAACTGCCACATGATGTAGCAATCCCACTTCCAGGATACAGACAAAGGATTTTGAATCAGTGTATTGAAAATATATCTACACTCCCATGGTCACTGCAGCATTATTCACAATAGTCAAGATATGAAATCAACCTGTGTCATTCAGCAGATGAATGGGTAAAGATAATGTTGTATGTTTACACAATGGAATTCTATTCAGGCTTTAAAAAGAAGGAAGCTCTGGAGAGATCCAAGATGGCTGATTAACAACAGCTCAGGATTGTAGCTCCCAGTGAAAGCGCAGAGAGCGAGTGGACGCCGCACTTTCAGACGAATTTTTGTTGCCCACAGACTAGGAGATTCCCGGCGGAGGAGCCACACG